>BPLR01006376.1:0-44845 GCA_021605095.1 Caerostris extrusa
CTACGTATTGCTAAAGTAAATAAAGGTTTGCGGGTATTGTGTTATTTTAAGTAGCTTTTTGAAGAGATGGAGTTTTGTGAGATAATAATAAAGAGGCGGTGTACTAGGTGTTTAATTTTTCTTTTTTCTTAATGAAAATTTTTCCAGTTGTTGAGTCCGTTTAAATGAGGGAAAACTCTTGTCCCTTATTTTAACACTTAAAGACTTAATAGTTTTCCACATTTTTGTATTGCGAAATGTTAATACATTGTAACGTATTTTGCTTTGTGAAGATAATTGTTTTTATATTCATCTATACCACTTGAATTCCACCTCCACTCTTTTTTATAAATAAATATTTTAAAAATATTATAATTAAGATAAAAATTAGATAAAATATTATAATTAAGACTAAATTAAATAAAATATTAAAATTAAAATATAAAAAATATTATATCGTAATAAAAATAAATATTTTATTAAATATTTTGCAATTAAGGGGAATATTGGATTGCCTTTTTCGTCCCTTTTTAAAACACTACTTTCAGCCAACTGTGAGTTGATGACTTATTAACAATGTTTTTTTTATTTTTTCCCTACCACTTTTCCCTTTTTTGTTATTTATTTCTGGTAGGGATATTAATATTTTTCTTTTTTAATTTTATTCTCTTTTTTTCCCCCTTTTATGACGTTTTTTTTTTTTTATTTTTCGTTCTTTATTCAGCTGCTAAGAGAGGTTATTCTATTTTCGCCCTCGCAATAATTTAATGGCGCTCGACTCCATTATGGGTTTTACCAAAAACATTGTTAGCCGCATTAAGTAAATAAAGTTGGGTTTGCGGGTATTGTGTTGTTTTAAGTAGCTTTTGAAGAGATGGAGTTGTGAGATAATAATAAAGAGGCTGTGTAGGGGTGTTTTAATTTCCTTTTTTAATGAAAATGTTCGACGGGTATTTTTCCTGTTGTTTAAATGAGGAAAACTCTTGTCTCTTTATTTGCTTAACGACTTAATAGTTTCCATATTTTTGTATTGCGAAATGTTAATACATTATAACGTATTTTGCTTTATAGAAGTTAATTGTTTCATATTTATCAGTAACATTTGAAGGTCACCTCCTCTCTTTTTATAAATAAATATTTTAAAATATTCCGTAATAAAAATATATTATAATTAAGAATAAAAATATTCAAATTAAAATATAAAATATTATATCGTAACATAAGTAAATATTTATTAAATATTTTTGCAATTAAGTTAATATTGGATTGTATCTTTCGTCCCCTTTTAAAAACACTACTTTCAACCAACTGTGAGTTGATGACTTATTAACAATGTTTTTTTTTTCCCCTACCTCTTTTTCCCATTTTATTTTTTGTTATTTTTTGTGGTAGGGATATTAATATTTTTGCTTTTTTAATTTTTATCCTTTTTTCCCCCTATCGTTCTTTTATTCAGCTGCAGACCACGACGAGAGGTTATTCTTATTTTAATGAGAAGCCGGACTCCATTATGGTTTTTACTAAACATTGTTAGCCGCATTAAGTAAATAAATGGTTTGTGGGTATTGTGTTATTTTAAGCAGCTTTTTGAAGAGAAGGAGTTGTGAGATAATAATAGAGAGGCTAGGGTGTTTTAATTTTCATTTTTTAATGAAAACGTTCGAAGGATATTTTTTCCTATTGTATCAGATTTTTCCTTGTAGGTTTAAATGTGGAAAACTCTTGCCCTTTACTCTTGCTTTCTTAAAGACTTAATAGTTTCCACATTTTTTGTATTGCGAAATTAATACATTTTAACGTTGCTTTGTAAAGAAGTTGATAGTTTCTTATTTATCAATCACTTCTGAAGGTCACCTTGTCTCTTAGGAAATAAATATTTTGTAATAAAAATTATTATAATTAAGATTAAAATTAAATGAAATACTGAAATTAAAAATATAAAAAATATTATATCGTAATAAAAAATAAATATTTTTATTAAATATTTTGCAATTAAGGGAATATTAGATTACCTTTTTCGTCCCTTTTGAAACACACTTCAACCAACTGTGAGTTGATGACTTATTAACAGTGTTTTATTTTTTTCCCTACCTCTTTTCCCTTTTTTATTATTATTTAATCTTTTTTGTGGTAGGGATATTTATATTTTTGCTTAATTTTTTCCTTTTTCCTTTTTTTTATTTTTCGTTCTTTATTCAGCTGCTAAGAGAGGTTATTCTATTTTCGCCCGCAATATTTTAATGGCGCTCGACTCCATTATGGTTTTACTAAACATTGTTAGCCGCATTAGGTAAATAAAGGTTTCGGGTATTGTGTTATTTTAAATAGCTTTTTGAAGAGATAATAATAAAGAGACGGTCTAGGGTGTTTTACTCTTTTCTTTTTTAATGAAAACGTTCGACAGACATTTTTCCTGTTAAGTTGTTGTGTCTGATTTTGCCTTCTTGAAAGAAGGGGTTTCAATGAGGAAAACCCTTGTCTCTATATTTTCTTAAAGTCTTAATAGTTTCAATATTTTGTATTTGAAATGTAATACATTTTAATGTATTTGCTTTATGATATTAATTGCTTTATATTTATCAATAACAATTAAAATTCACCTCTTCTCTTTCTTAAATAAATATTTTTATTATAATATAATATATTTAAGCTTAATATTTTATTAAATAAAAGAGAGGAGGCAAGTGACATTCAAGCTTTTAAATTAAATAACTTGGTATTTATTTTCTCTTCAGAATATGTTAATTTATTCTTTGCTTAATAATTCAAATGACCTAATTAATGATCTAATCATTAAGGACATTAGCATTGTTCATTTTAGTCAGCATTCAATATTTACATAATATAATTTTGTCTTCAGTATAGTTACATAAAAATATACTATTATTGCTGAATGGCTATTCTAAAAGATGAATTGATCGATGTATTTTATGTAATAATGTTAAATAATAATAATGTTGTTACACGACAATTAGCAGTCATTATCACATCGTTAATACAGCTGGTAAAATGTAACTGGCACAACTCGTTGTTCAAATAAACTATAAATAGTAAAATTCCATTAAAAAATATTGAATTGTTTTTTTTTTATTTCATTTTTTTTAAATATCTTTTGCTACTTATTATCTCTTGTTGAAAATATTTAATTAATTCTTTTGTTTAATAACTCAAATGAACTAATTAACTATCTAATCATTTATAACGTTAGGATCATTAATTTTATTCAGCATTCAGTTTTTATTTAATATAATTTCATTCAGTATAGTATATATATCTTGTATAAATATACATACTATTATTGCTCTATAACTATTCTAAAGAAAATTAATTGATCGATGTATTTGATGTAATAATGTTAAATAATAATAATGTTGTTACACAACAATTAGCAATCATTATCACATCATTAATACAGCTAGAAAATGTGTAACTCGCACAACTCGTTGTTCAAATAAACAATAGTAAATTTCTTTCTAAAAAGATGAATTGATCGAAATATCTTGTGTAATAAATTCCATAAGCAGCAACATTAATTAATCAATGCATATTCATTGTATATATATTAAATAAGTTTTATACATGAATGATAAATTCCCTTTAAAGTCACGACCACAGCAAATACCAAACTTAATAGATTTAACTGTTAAAGAACTTCGGATATTTCAATTGATGAACAACTACAACATCTGCCAGCCATTATAGAAAATATTTAATGAGTTCTCTGTATAATAATTCAAACTACCTAATTAACGACCTAATCATTCAGAACATTAACATCGTTCTTTATATTCAGCATTCAGTTTTTTTTTTACTTAATAAGAATAATATAACTTTGTTCAGTATAATTAAATAAAAATATACTATTATTGGTCTATGGTTATTCTAAAAAGACAAATTGGACGAAATATTTTTGTGTAATAAATTCCATAAACAGCAACATTAATCAATCAATTGCTTATTCATTATATATATAAACTTGCATATTCATATATATATATTAAATTTTATATGCATTAATGGTAACTTCCTCTAGAGAAAGACCACAGCAAATACCAACTGAATAGTTAAAGGGCTTTTGATGTTTTTCAATAGATGAACAACTACAACATTGAAAAGGAATCCCTTACCAGCTGCCTATGATCATTCAAACATCCCATTCACACATCATCACGCCAAATCGCATCCATTTCACCGTCCATTGCTGCCCCATTCCCCCTTTGACCAAACCAAAATTAACCACACAAAAACCATACTGGCAACGATAAATCCTCACCAATCCTTTTCCATGAATACACATAATTCCTAGATAATCACCGCCACTGAAGCTTTTCGGGAGAGGGTAGATGGGGGTTAGGGACAGGAGTGATCATCCCATCCATTGGATGCTAATGTGGCAAGTTGTAGACACACAGTTAACAGTTTTGAATGGAAGGTCCACCAATAGAATGTTACCAGAGCGCTTAATAGAAATCGAATTAATGCGAAGCGGAAACTCGTGGCAGGAATTTCGTCACGGATAATTCAGGGTATGTGTTCCCCTCTTCATCGGAGGCTAATAATTTGAGGGAAGAGATACATTGATTGTGAGATCGAGTGCTTAATTTAGATGGACGGATTGGCAACAAGCTTGTCGAGGATTTGAAATTTGTTTAGAGCTGATGGCAGTGTCTTTGAAACTCGATGGAATCGTGGAAATTAGAATCCTTTGTAATCCAACCTGAGTCTGTTTTATAGGATTTTTACTTATTTAATTAATTATTGAATATTTTATTTAATTAACATTTTTCCCTCAAAATTTAAATGTTTTTCTCAATAATAATAATAATTTGAGGAAAGAGATACATTGATTGTGAGATCGAGTGCTTGATTTAGATGGATGGATTGGCAACAAGCTTGTGGAAGATCTGTGGAGTAATTGAAAATTGTTTAGAGCTGATGGCAATGTCTTTGAAGCTCGATGAAATCATGGAAATTAAAATCCTTTGTAATCCAACCAGATTCTGTTTTATAGGATTTCATAAAATATTTTATTTACTGAATTATAATTATTTAATTTTCCCATATATAATTTTCCCCCTCAAAATTAAAATATTTTTCTCTGAAACTTTGTAACAGATAAATCATTTTATTCTATTTTTTGAAATGCAATAATTCTTCAACTTTATTTTCAATTTTTTTTAATTATAATATAGAAACACAATTATTCGGATGCATTAATTAAATTGTTTTATTTCCAATGCCAAAAAGAAAATGACAAATTCTTACGAGATCAAAACAACTTAAACACGCACAAAGAAAAGAAAACAATAAAAAAAAAGTCAGTGTCTCATCAGCAAAGTTCTAGCACTCCAATACCTTTTTACCTCGAAGTCCCCACGCAAGGCTGGTCATCTTGCTATAGGGTGCCTGCCCATGATCTCGTCTTTCCTACACAGAGCGGAAGTTTGGGCTATCAAAAATGTCAACGCAGTGCAGATGGCTCGCCAAACAGTCATGGCCCACCACAAGTCTAAATTCCGCGACAGTTTTTTTCATTAGGTTTGTCCGAAATACCCTGTTCCAAAATGTTCCTCCAACTCCTTGAGGAGATAAAAGTAGCGAGCAATGCCTTCCATCTAAGTCTAATTTGATTTTTGATACAAAGTTTTATGGAATGGAAATTGTTGCAAGTAGTTGCTTGTTGGACTATCTGTGTGACTTACTTAGCAAATCTGCTTGATCATTACCTAAAATGTCACAGTGTCCAGGGATCCACTGGAGGATGATGCGTCTTTCCAATGGATCCCAGCACTATCATTTAAGTTCATTTGCAGTTATTTAACCTTTTTTTAATGTTGTTTAATAACTATTTCCTATTTATTTCTCTTTATTATAGTGTCATTGTAAGCTATGATAGAGATTCGTGAATTTTTTAAAAAAGCTAGTATTAATATTTTGTTTTGATAGAATTATATATTTTATTTGTTTTGTAGATAAAGTGTTTGTCGCTTTTTCAAAGCAAAATAAGCAATCCAGTGAAACAAAAAAAACCTTATGATTCTAAAAATAGTTAGAAAAAGAAAATACAGGAATAGAGAATTAATTCATTGATATATCTAAAATCTGAAACCAATGGAAAAACCTGAGGATTCTAAAAATAGTTAGGAAAAATAAATACAGGAATAGATCTGATTCAACGGATTCAATATATCTGAAATAGAAAACTTTTTGTAGTTTTTTATGTAAAATTGAAACCAAACGAAAAAAAAAATGATTCTAAAAATAGTTAGGAAACAAAAAAGAAATACAGGAATAGGGAACTGAATCAATTGATTCATTGATATATCTGAAATGGGAATTTTTGTAGTTTCTTATTGTAAATATTGAAACCAACGAAAAACCCCTAATGATTCTAAAAATAGTTAGGAAAAAGAAATGCAGGAATAGAGAACTGATTCAATTGATTCATTGATAAATCTGAAATAGGGAACTTTTGTATTTCTAAATACAAAAGATTTAGAAATACAATATATTGTATTTCTAAATACTTTTTATTCTAAATATTGAAAGCGACGAAAAAAAAAACCCTAATGATTCTAAAAATAGTTAGGAAAAAAAAGAAATACAGGAATAGAAAACTGATTCATTGATTTTTTGAAACCAAAGAAATACATGATACAAATTAATTAACTAGGAATAGAGAACTGATTCGATTTATTCATTGATATATCTGGAAGTAGGGAACTTTTGTAGTTGCTTATTGTAAATATTAAAACCAACGAAAAACCTAATGATTCTAAAAATAGTTAGGTCATCAAACAATTAAACATTCTTAAGCTATAATTATAATTAACTACAATTTAGTTTAATATTTAATTATTAATACTTCTTAAGTAACAATCGTAAATAAAAGTAGTACGTTCAGAAATGTTCTTAATGAAAACTTCTTTAAATGATGTTTTTGTTTTTTTACAGCACTAAACTTTAACACCTGTCACTTTTTTTTTCATTACATTCCCTCTCCAAAGAAAACAATTTTCTGTTGTTTTTTTCCCCTCTTAGTCGTGTAAAAAAGGGAATTTTCCTCTTCTTTTACGCACTGAACAAACCTAAAAACTAACACCCCAGAAGCTAAGAGGGCTAAATAAAACACCAGCAATGCACGGAACCAAAATGCGAATAAACAAGAAATAAATGAAAGTAAAACAAAACAAGAAAAAAGATGGGAAGAAAAAAAAAAAAAAAAAAAAAAAAGAATGGGGGAAAAAATAGGAAAACTGCCTCAAACGAAATCAAGAAACAGCATTCGCAGACGATTCCCCGAGTGGTGTAAGAAAAAAAAAAAACAAAGAAAGAAAAAAACAGGAAAGAAAAAGTTACTTCTAACACAAAAGGAAGAAAATACAATCCGGAACAACACCAAATAGTAATGACGAAAAAGAAATAAAAGAAAAAGAAAAAATATCAGGACTCCTTGTTCTTTTCCGTTGAAGGCTTGACAAGCTACTAGTGGCTCGGAACAAAAAGTATCAGTTAGTATGTGTCCCATTCCGGTTTCATTAAAAAAAAAGGGAAAATAAAAAGGGGGAAAAAAAAGGAAATGTAACTATCCACTTCTGAGACAAAACAGTGTGAGAGAGACAGAGACATGTGAAGGTGAAATGGCGTAAGTCAAACAAAATGGTAATTGTTTCCATTTTTGGAATGAATTTGGAAAAAAATAAAAATATTTATTCTCTTTTGTTGTGTTTATTGATTTAATTCAATTTATGCCTTTGAAAACTAAAATTAATTAAAAGGAATTAAAATGAGAAAAAAAAATTTATATGTCTCACAACTTAATAATTAATATTTCAAGTTTATATGTAGTCAGTCATATTCTTAACTCTAGATACGAATTTATTTTATATCCTATTTGGACCAATATGTAGAAAATAGTGAATATTTTGTTCTTACTTTTTCTATTAAATTGATTCATCCTGTCTTACATAGCCAAAATTTATATCTAGAATCCAGATTATCTTTAAATAAAAGTAAATAATTATATGAAGTTGGTAGACAGAGTGTTTCATGCACATATATGCAACTGTAACTGTTCTTGACTTGATATCATTCGTTCGCAGATTCAACATTATCGAATGATGTTACTTCTAGTTAATAGAACTTTTCCGAGTATATGTTCATCAACCTCTCTGAAGCAACTAAATTTAATGTTTAAGGTGCTGTTTCAAATGTGGAGGCTTATCGTTTTGGTCATTTGCCGGAAACTTGATCTTTACCCTGTCATAAAAGTGGGACATTTGATTTTTGTCAGAAATCAGCGTCAGGACCATTTGGTCCTTGGCTGTCCTCAATGTGAGACATTTGAGTTTTGAACATTTGTTGGATATGAGATCTTAATGAGGAAGAAATGCCAGACACTGAATTTTAGTCATTTGCTGGGTACTTGTTTACCTGGAAGTAATATTGGCACTTAATTTTTGGCCAGACGATATTTGCAGGGATTCAATTGACTTACTTAATTTTTACGTACTTCACTTAATTTTTAGTCATTTGTTGAAAACTTGACATTTGCCTAGATTCAATATCGGCACTTAATTCTTGGTTTCTTGCTGGATAATTGATTAACTGGAAATAATGTCGGCACTTAATTTTTGGCCGGACACTTGATCTTTGCAGGGAATCCATTATACTTACTTAATTCACTTAATTTTTTATCATTTGTTGGAAAATTGATTAACTGGAAGTAATGTCGGCACTTAAATTGATTAACTGGAAGCAATGTTGGCGCTTAATTTTTGGCCTGACAATTGATCTTTGCAGGGATCCAATGTACTTACTTAATTTTTACTTAATTAATTTAATTTTTACTTAATTCTTAATTTTTACTTAATTCACTTAATTTTTATTTAATTCACTTAATTTTTTATCATTTGAGGGATAATTGATTAACTGGAAGTAATATCGGCACTTAATTGTTGTCATTTATTGGATAATTGATTAACTGGAAGCAATGTCGGCGCTTAATTTTTGGCCTGCAATTGATCTTTGCCGAAGATCTATAGTATATGGGATATTTGAATTTTGGTCATTTGCCAGATTGGAGTTTTGCCGGGATTCAATGTCGATAACGTAATTTTTGACCATTATCCGGACAATGGACTTTGTCGTGCATCAATGTCGGGTACTTGCTTTTTGACTAAAAGCAAATACATAGCAAGTGCAGCATTACTTACAGTGCACAACAGAAAACTTGTTGTACTACTCCTGTTGTTTATGTATCCACAATCTAGCGGATTTATTTGGTGAGACTTTCCAATCTACAAACTTATCAAAATTCTGTGCCACGAAAAGATTCTTCCCTTGTCGAAGTTAAGGATGGATGTCCACTGTGTTTCTCACCAGGTTTATGATCCAGCACCTTAAAAAAAAAAAAAACAGTTAAATTACTTTTAAGTGGTACCAGTCCGGGTAAGACAGTCTCAGAAGCCTGGTCTTCCTAACTTCACCTGTCACTTAACCACCAAAATATTATTGAACTCACCTTACTAACTGTTTTTACGCCCATTTTAAAATAACCTTTTTTTTTAAAAAAAAAAAAAGAACAGATTTATGTATAAGCCTTGTAACATATGGGGCACTAAATGGTGCTATTTCACTCCGGCCTTGTAAATCAAACCGTTCCGTGGGTGTCGATTTGCAACAAAGACGTCCCGTTTCGCAAGGGTACGGGGGCGGTGTGAAAATTTACGAGCGCCTCATCTTTTAAGTGAAACGCTTCCACGGGTCGTAAAACGCGGAGCTGACAAGAACGTGCTTTGAAAGCTAATGCCTAAGTAAAACTCCCGACTCCTGTAAAACTATTGATGGCTGTATTAAAGCGAGTCGTGCCTCATTTCAATGGGTTTTACATCCCGCTCTGCCGACGAACTGACCCGAATTCAAGGTGCCCGGAATGATTTTTTATGGCGTTTCTCGTGTTTTATACTTTGTAGCCGTCCCGACCTTTGTTTCGGGAAGGATTATGACTTAAGTAGTGTCTAGAAACTATACTCGTTTTAGTTGTCCTTGAAAGGATTTAACTCGGTATGGAAAATTTGTAATTTATATTATAGTCCCCATTCGTTGGTTCTTATCCCATTTGGTAAACAACAACATCTAAACCAAGTCCAAGAACCCATGTGGCCTGATGGAAGGACGGGAAAGATTTTGTTGTGATGCAGCATCCGTGGATAGAAGTCTGACCTGCCTCAGTGACGCTGAATTTTTACGCGGTAGTGTTGCAGCCCAACACTATACAGTCATATTAGACCGGGACCTACGGCTTAAAGTGGATTTCGAACCATTATAAACTTCCATGGCACCGCCGGGACTCAAACCCGAAACTTAAGCAATTTTTGACGACCCCCTTTAGGATTTTTTTTCATTTCTGATTAATTACTATGCTAGTGTGCTGTTTAAGAAGAATTAGTTACACACAGTTAGTTAATATAGGAACAGTTTTTACAAAACTCACCATTTTTTCCGAGTTCCCACTTATGTATGCTACAAACAATTACGAAAGGAGGATATCGTCTTCTGTCTATCTATCGTTAGCTATCTAGTATAAGATAGAAAACACAAAAACTCCCATCAGGAAACCTAACTGCCGACGATCTAAAAGCAGTGACAACAATGCATTCCGCCAGTGAATTTAAACCTCAGCCCACTTGCATTCTAGCAGAGACTTTATCATTAGGCCATGAATCAATATTTTTGTGACCTCCAAGATATTATTTTGTATTTCCGTGATATATTTGGCTTAACCAAACAGACAAACTGTAATGCGATGCCAATTACCACAGAGTCTTTCCGTTTATCAATGAACAAATCACTCGCAGGCACTTGACATTCGCTTTCTGTAAGTTGGCTACTCATCATCAGTGGCGCAACAGCTCCATGGTAAGACTAGGCAGTCACCTACTGGCAGATTTCTAGACAGGAGATGTTTTTCTTTTACGGGGTAGGGTTATCAGCCCTATTCCCAATCTCTACAACAGTAGCAGACCGGGTCCTACGGCTTAAAGAAGATTCTGAACCCCTACAAACATCCATGACTCGAACCTGAAACATGGGGCACCGAGAGCCAGAGCGCTGGTTACTCAGCCATTAGGTCCCGTAACTTGACTATTACCGAAAGGAAAAAAGATCTTAACGATAAAATTAAAAGACACTCAAGCAATTTTTTGACGGCCCCCTTTAGGATTTCTTTCATTTCTGATTAATTACTTTTATCCCAAAGGCCATCAGAATTTTTTTTCCCTTTCAATTTCGAAGACGCCTCGAAATTAACGAAATCTAAACGCTCTCCGCTGTTTGTACGCTGCCTTTGAAGGAAGGTAATTAGTGTGTACAAAATTGTCAATTTGATGGAATAGCGAACATTTTTCTTTCCACCTTCTTCAAATAGAATGCTTTATTTACCGTATCGCTACTCCATTAAGTATCGCTGAAAATCGTGAAAACCTTAACAATTGATTGAAGTTTATTTACGTATTTATCAGAGAGTATAATAAAAGCAATTTTCAGGATATACGAGAATTATTTAGTTACAAGAATAAGACTAATAAAATGAAACGAAGAATTAGAAAAATAAATGAATTGATATTATAAAAGTATTAGATGAAAAATATTACTGTAATCTTTAAATTCCATTCATCTTTGATGTTGTCTTCTAATAATTTCTATATGATTTACATGGGTGTTTTTTCTGGATTTCTTCACTTTGAACAAAAATGTGACTCGGTTTGAAATCTGAAAAGCAAAAATCTAACTATGAGCCGTAGTGCTTATGAGTGGGCACGACAGTTCGTAGACTGGAATGTTCACTGGGCTCAATTACATAAGGGAGGGAATGAGCGAACTCTCCTTCTTGAGGTGGTCCTTCAAAATTTGTGGTAGCAAAAAATAGCACTTCATGTATAAAAGTTTTATGTAGCATGTCTTTGGTGATAAAATTTAATGTATAAAGCTCTTATTTAGTAAAAGCCTACCGTAATAAAGCTTTATGTAGCAAACCTTCCATGATATTCATATAAAAACTTTAATGTACTAGTCTACCATGATCAAGCTTCTAGTATAAAATTTTATGTAGCAAATTTCACTTGATAAAAGTTTCAAGTATAAAGCTTCATGTGTAAAGCTTTATGTAGTAAGCCTTCCGTGATAAAGCTTCGTGTATAAAGTTTTATGCAGCACATCTTACGTGATATCTGTATAAAGCTATTTTGTAAAAAATAGTAAGTAGTAACTAATGTAGTAAGTCTTCCTTAATAAAGCTTCATGTATAAAGTTTTATGTAGCAAGCCTTACGATGATAAAGCTTCATGCATAAAGCTATATGTAGTAAGCCTTCCATGATAAACTTTTATGTAGCAAGTCTTCTGTGATAAAACTTCATGTATAAAAGTATTATATAGCAAGCCTTTCGTGATAAAGTTGCCATTCTAGGAGCTAGTCAAGATGCCGAGCATTCAAAACAGCAACAGTACTCCAACTTGCAAACCTGAGAGATGCTATAGAGGCTTATTAAAGATGTTCACGGTGAATATGAATTACACAATTCTACTAAAATCAATGTTTATTGACATTCGACGATGGGCTCAATCTCATCTAAAGCTCATATTTTTTTCTTTTTAATCTGGTTTGACATTGCATCCTCAATTCATGGTTTAAATTAACTTAATTGTTGACATCCCATCTTTATAACAGGCAACGACACATTGATGTGTCAACATCCTCTCTTACGCAGCCGGCTTGATGGCCAATTAGAAAGCTTTCTGGCCTTTGGTACCACAGACTTCAGATTGGAATCCACGTTCCAAATTGCAGGTCCCGGTCTAATTAGCCCAAAGTGTGCATAAAATGACCGTAGAACAACAAGCCAAATCAAACCTCTCTTAAGCATACATAACACAATCTGTGGAAGTGAGACATGACTTTTGTCACAATCGTTACCGTGGTTACCGTTTTCCAAAATAATGCTTGTACCACACGCCACTAACAGAAATTGAATCCTGGTTCTCCTGCACACTATCTAGACTACACTACCACTGGATGCCAAGCATTAAATGCATTTTAAATTAAAATATTAGTTATGCATTTACAAGGCAATTTCGTAACGCTATTTATCTCAATGTGGTTATTTTATATATTTATTTATTTTATATAATTTTTTTTTTGTACCTGGGGAGGTGTTGGTATTCCGGGATTGGGAATTCTGGTTGAACACAAACAGAGGGCCCCTGACTTGCTCCACTTCGCTTCACGGAGGGAAAACCTTCTCAGGCACTGGCATCAGTATTTTTACACTCCTTTTGTTCTAGGACATAAACGCCCGGGGATTTGTGAAGGGGTGGTCGAGACGGGTCCCCTAGGAAATTAGCTAAGTTGTTTTTGCGAGGGGGTGCGCGCGAGAGGATGGAGAGTTCGTGGAATCTATGGAACGTAAGGGAATGGGAAGGAATTCTTCCGAAATGGTGGGGGGGGGGGAGATGTATCGGAGCGCACTCATGGAAAACTTTGTTAACGGTTTCGGTTTTGAACGTGTGAAAGCGTCAGGAAAAAAAGGTGAAAGAAGTAACAAATTAAATAAAGAAGGGCAAAAAATAATAAAGAAGAAGGGGATGTAATAAATGAATGAAACAGAAAGGAAAGAAATGAAAGGTTGAATTCACTTCGCCCCCCTTCCGTCATATAAAAAGTTTTTATTTTTATTTATTTGTTTACTTTTTTTTTTTTTTTTTTCGTTTATTTATTTTATTTTTTATCTAAATCGCAGCTGAAACCGAAAGAAGAATGGAAAAAAAAATAATAATAATAATAAAAAAAAAAAGAAAAAGTTGTGAGTGGAATGAAATGATAACAACAAAGATGCTTTCGTTTTTTTTTCTTTTCTTTCTTTTTTTTTTATGAAATATATATATATATATATATAAAACGTAAAGAAACTTATGTGGTACATGAGAGACAGAAATAAGATGAGTATTTTTTTTTGGGGTGGGGGGATGGGGGGATGTTCGAAATTTTTAAGGGGTGAAACAGTCTTTAAATCTGAGAATTCGTTGTGTTCCTGGTTTGATGAGTTTTTTATGTTGTTGTTTTTTTCACGTGCGTTTGTTTCTAAGAGGGTTTTTTTTTTTTTTTATTCTTTTCTTCCTATGAAATGGATAAAGCAATCTATAATTTTTTTTTTTTTTTTTTTTTTTTTTTTTTTTTTTTTTTTATAATTCTAGGCCATCAGTTTCTGATGCTAATATCATTATGAAACTCAAAGAGATGAAAGTCTTTCTGTTATTTTATTCCTTTTGTTTTTATATCAATTTATCAGTATGTAACGAATTTGTCTGATGTAAAAAAATAACAGATTTTTTTGTATGACTTTGCTTTAAAAAAAAAAGTTCTAGGGTACTTCTTTTTATTTATTTTTTTTTTTTAAATAACTGATTGATTCAGTTTTAGATTTCGAAGTTTGTTTTTATAGTGTTAATTTATATTTTGAAAAGTGTTCATTTTAGTTATCAAATACTTGCATTTTTTAAATTTAATTCATAAAATGTATGGCATTTATTCTTACAAATGTGATTTATATAATATTCAAATTAAAAATATTCTTAATATAAGGTTAATTTTTTTAAATTCAAAATTTTTTTATTATAAATTATTTGTGCTGAGTAATATAAAAAAAAATTTATTCTTAAAAATATTTTTACTTACATTTAAAAATATTTAATTTGTTTTCTTTAAAAAAATCTGAAATAATATTATAAAACTCTCAAAAAAAAAAAA
This sequence comes from Caerostris extrusa, assembly GCA_021605095.1. Taxonomy (NCBI): domain Eukaryota; kingdom Metazoa; phylum Arthropoda; class Arachnida; order Araneae; family Araneidae; genus Caerostris; species Caerostris extrusa. The sequence continues at coordinate 14,785 of BPLR01006376.1, forward strand.
AAAAAAAAAAAATCACTACTTTTTGTTATATTAATATTATTTAAACTTTTCTAGCAGATAGAAGGCTAGTTTTTAACGTAATTTCAATTATTCGATTGCCGACACTTTGAACTATGTTCAGAGGTGTAGCAAGTTCAGCGTTACCCAGAGTTTGCGAAGGAGATTTTTTAACTTATATTGCTGCCACAATTTTTAGCAGCAGAATATGAATTGTGTTTTAATTCCATTATATATTTTTGGCCGGTATTTCAACCTGGAAGCATTTACATGCCTCTACTACACTGTAATTTTATAAAGTCATATAAAAAGTTTTTATTTGTTTTTTTTTTCTTTTCATTTATTTACTTTTTTTTATATAAATTGCAGCTGAAACCGAAAAGAAGAATCAAAAAAATAAATAAAAAGAAAATAAAAGAAATAAAAACTTGCGGCGAGTGGAATGAAATGATAACAAAGATGCTTTCTTTTTTTTTTTTTCCCCTTCTTCTTCTTTTTTTTTTTTTTTTAATAAAATTTATAAAAAATTATAAAAAAACGCAAAGAAACTTATGTGGAGCATGAGAGACAGAAATGAGATGTATTTTTTTTTTGGGAGGGGGGCAGGAGTAGGGTGGTTCGAAATTTTTAAGGGCTGAAACAGTCTTTAAATCTGAGAATACGCGGTGTTTCTGGTTTGATAAGTTTTTATATTGTTTTTTTTTTCTTTCACGTGCGTTTGTTTCTGAGAGTTTTTTTTTTTTATTATTATTCTTTTCTTTTTTATGAAATGGATAAAGCAATCTATAATTTTTTTTTTTATACTCATCTATTTTTTTTTATAACTCTAGGCCATGAGTTTCCGATGCTAATATCATTATGAAACTCAAAGAGATGAAAGTCTTTCTGTTATTTTATTCCTTTTTTTTTTTTTTTTTTTTTGTATCAATTTATCAGTATGTAACGAATTTGTCTGATGTAAAAAAATAACATAATTTTTTTTATGACTTTACTTTTAAAAAAAAAGTTGGGGGAGTACTTCTTTTATTTATTGTTTTTAAATAACTGATTGATTCAGTTTTAGATTTCGAAGTTTGTTTTTCTAGTGTTAATTTATATTTTGAAAAGTGTTCATTTTAATCTTCAAATACTTGCATTTTTAAAAATTTAATTCTTAAAATGTATGGCATTTATTCTTACAAATACGATTTATATAATATTTAAATTAAAAATATATCTAATAAGGTTTTTTTTAATACACAATTTCTTATAAGAAATTATTTGTGCTGAACACTATAAAAATTATTTAATAAAAAAATTGAATATATTCTTAAAATTATTTTTACTTAAATTTAAAAATATTTAATTTGTTTTCTTTAAAAACATTGAAACAATATTATTATATTATTATTAAACAAAAAAAAATTCACAATTTTTTTTATATTATTATTATTATTTAACTTTTCTAGCATATAGCAGGTTAGATTTTAATGTAATTTCAATTGTTTGATTGCTGGCATTTTGAACTATGTCCTTCGCCACCAGAAAGGTAGGCGTGTAGCAAATTCAGCGTTACCCAAAGTGCGCAAAGGAGATTTTTTTTTTTTCTTATATTGCTGCCACAATTTTTAACAAACCCACCAGGAATGACGTCTGGAATGATTATATCCTCTTTTCTCTTATCAACGAGCCCAGTCGAACGATATTCTGGCCTACAGATTTATGTACTCATCTTTCAGAAATAAGATAAGGACTGTGATAGTGGGCATACAAACCTGCCTGATAGAGTTCTGTTATAGACAAGGAAGCTTTCGGTTTTGCCCATTATTATGAAACTAAATTCTGAGTGTATTATTAGCTAGGTCTTCGGATTAATAAACTCGCATAATTGAACAATAGATCTATTATATGTCTAGTAGATACTTCCAGATATATAGTCTTTAAGAAAAATATTTGTGTATTAGTATGATTTGGTTTATCGCTCTACCCGGTCGTTTTTTGCACACTTTAAGGCTCGCTCCCACCGAGGCTTGATGTACTTAAGCGATAAGAGTGGACCAATCACTAGCCTCATCACGTTCGCCTGAAACCGGTTTGACTTCCACCGCTTTGAGTTGACCCACTTTCAACTCGAAGCGGAACTTCACTAGGCGTAATGCTATTTCTGGAGTTTCGCTGTGAAGGGGTCGAAAAATTTTTCTCGCCTGCCGCGTGAATCTTCAACGCTTCTTGCCTCGATGGGAAGGAGCTATTGGACTAGTAAGACCGGGACCTACGGTTTAACGTGTATTCCAAACCAATAACGAACAACGAACGAACATCCATGCCCCCGCCAGGATTCGAACTTGAAGCCTGTGGCACCAAAGGCCAGAGCACTAGCCGATTGGGCGCTATCCATTACTCAGAGCAATGCAGACTAGATGCTTGAAGATACAGGCTCAATTCATAGACATCAGATCTTCTTTTAGAAATAAGATATGTGGCAGCGTATATACGAAGCTATCTGATCGTGTTCTCAATTTTTTTAATAAATTTATGACAGGTAGCCATAAATGCCCTCCTGGAAAGAATTTTGATGAGCAATCATTCCTATTAAAAAAAAAATTTTTTTTTCTTTTTATTGGTGTAATCTGTCCGAGAGGCATAATGCTACGTGGAACATGAAATTCGTGTTGTACATAAAAGTATCCACACTATGAACTTGGTGGTTACACCTCAAAATGTTTTTTTTTTTTCCAAAATTTTTATGTCATTGATGTAATAATATATATTCAGATGTGTCATCCCACGAGTCATCAGAAAACTGTGTTTTTTTGCATAATAAATCAGTAAATTGACCTTCATCAAGAATGATGACTTTTTTGCATAATAAATCAGTACTCAATTGACATCAAGAATGATGACTTTTTGCATAATAAATCAGTACTCAATTGACCTTCATCAAGAATGATGATTTTTTTGCATAATAAATCAGTACTCAATTGACTTTCATCAAGAAAGATGATTTTTTTGCATAATAAATCAGTACTTAATTGACCTTCATCAAGAATGATGTTGTTGTTGTTTTTTTTTTTTTTTGCATAATAAATCAATATTCGATTCACCTTTTTCAAGAAGGATGATTATTTTTTACATAGTAAATAAATATTTGATTGTCCTTCATCACGCTTTTTCTTGCAGTCACGAGTTAGTTTCTTCAGCTAAAATACCAACCTGGAGGACATTTGAAAAAAAAAAAAAAAAAAAAAAACGTTACACGTATTTACTTTGCTGAAATTGAACCAAAAAACCACAATATCAATCCATTTAGTTTATTACTCGGCATAAAATAATTGGAAATAAAGATATGTATATTACCAAGGCTCGAAAAAACGTACTGAATGTAAATCTTGCTCCACAGAATCTAATTCTTAGTGGCGCACATATTCAAAATTTCTTTTCAGATAAAATATCACCATAATATGTGCACAGCCGGCCTTAAAAAGATCTCCGCGACTGTCTCGTTCGCCGATTAGCCATAAATTCACATGTGTCATCATTTTTTTTATTGCTGTTCCAAAATGATGTCATTGTGAAAGCCACACACGAAATCGTGAAGTGTTTTTTTGGTGCGATCTCTCCAAACATTCGGATCTTCCTGTGGATTCTGCAGTGTTTGCACAGTAAGTTATTTTGGTGTTATCGTACCAGACTTAGAGTTACAGTTGCAGTTGCAGTTATACATTCCGGGTTGGAGGCCTTCGCTTGTTGAATCAGCCATCCGGTGAAGTGTCTTGCGTCCATCGGTCACATGATTCACGGGTTCGGGGTGTGGATTCACACACCAAGGGAATCGGTGTTTGCTGGTTTCTCACATCGCCGGTCTGTGCAAACAGAATTTAATTGTAACGCAGCTCTGTTACACAAACATTTGTCGCCAGTGTAATGGATGATGTTTGTTGTCTGGAAAAAAAATAGCTGCATTTTTATTCTGATAAATATTAATTTTGCTGTTGTAATTTATGTCCAGGCTTGCATGAGGTCGGATGATGAAACTCCAGATGATGATTATCCAGTAATATGGAAAAAAAAAGGGTGTACTGTGTTCAAAAAGTAAGACCCATTTTCAATTTCAATTTCCCGAGTATATGGTATTTCAATTTTTTTTTTATTTTAGGTTGCTGGCACTGTCCTTGACATCTGTGTGAAATTTTACTTCAAAATATTCATGAGTGCTTCAGTTACGCTTGGCTTTGTGAGACGCTGAAACTGATTTCCGGCAATTTTTGAAAAGTCTGAATTAATTGAGAAAAGAACTTGCATTCAATTTTGTTTGTGAAAACGTATAGAATGTTGCAGAAGGCATTCCTATATCGGAAAGAAACGTTTAGAAATGGTAAAAACAGTTCAAAGAAGTCCGAGGACGCGTTGAAGACGAAGAGCCCTCTGGTCGACCACCAACCTCAACCGACGAGGCTCACGTCCAACAAATTAAAGCTTTGGTGCTTGCAAACCGTCGATTTAAAATTAGAGGCCTTGCTGATGATGTTGGAATTTCAAAATTCCACTTTAAAAGATGTTTTGGGCCTCAAACGCATCAAATCTTCATTGGTACCGAAAACACTGAATCTGCCAGCTCACACTGCATTGATTCTTCGTAACTTTTTCGCCAAAATGAAACCCATATCGTTCCACATCCACCATATTCACCTAATTTAACATCGTGCTATTTCTGGCTATTCCCTAAACTAAAAACATCACTCTGGGGACACCGTTTTAAGTCGATTGAAGAGTCATTTCAAAAAGCGCCGGAATCAGTTTTAGCATCTCAGAAAACCAAGCGTAACTCAAGCACTCATGAATATTTTCACGTAAAATTTCACACAGATGTCAAGAACAGTGCCAACAACCTAAAAACAAATTTAAATACCATATGCCCGGGAAATTTAAATTGAAAATTTGTCTTACTTTTGAACACAGTAGTAGATTATGTCCAGGCCTATATGAGGACGGATGATGAAAATGCATCTAGCAATATGGAAAAAAAAAGGGTGTAACTCTCCGAAATTAGATTTATATATTAGAATTTATAAACTCGGTTTCTGCCTACTCATTACACCCACTTAAAACGGTTGATTAGTATGCTATTCAGCTGTTTGCAGTGCTATTTGCAACCATTAAAAAAGGTTAATTATCATATCCTTTGGCCTTTTAACTATCATGCTGTTTGCAACTATTAAAAATGATTCATTATATACTCTTTGGCCTTTTGACTATTACGCCGTTTTCAATCATTAAAAATGGTTGACTACCATGTTCTTTGATCCTTTGACTCTTATGCTGTTTAGAATCATTAAATATAATAATTTGATTATTACTTTTTTTATCCTTTTGATTATTATGCTGTATGCAAACATAAAAAATAGTTGATTATTATGCTTTCTAGCCTTTTTTATTGTTTACAAATGTTTTTAAATTGGTTGTTTATTATGCTCTTTTGGCCTTTTGACTATTATGTCGTTTTGCATACTAAGAACAAAATAATCAATCATTAATCAACCATTTAGAACAAATAATCAAACATTAAAAACAAAAAATAACAACCATTGATAAATTATTATTATGCTCAACTATAAATAAGTAGTGGTTGACTGTAAAGATTTACTATATATTGTATATTGGTAATCGCTGTATGTATACTGGTGACCATTGACTGTTATATTTTCAAAATAATCAACCATCATAAAAATTGTTGACTATTATCCACTTAACGTATAACTTTGATATGATAACGTACATACTCTTTGACATATACATTACAGATGTAGCTAAAATATGTTAAATCAATAATAAAAGTATAGATATTATATAAAATCTGGGTTTGGCAAAAAGTTTTAAGGAATTCGAATTTCAAATTACCCTCTTTCCAATTCTTTTTCTTCCCATTTCCACATTCCCTCCATATCAATGCATCGTAATCTTTATTGACTATTTCTTGCTTTGGTTTCTATGGTGTGCCACGGGTCAAAATCAAATATTTTGAAGTAATTTGCATTTAAGAAGATATATCTTACCTTACATAAGGTATAACTTTAAATGCGAGATTTGTTTTTTAAGCTACATTGATTAAATGCCTTTATGTGTTTGCTATTTGAACTACATTAATCAAAAGCTTTTATATGTTTATTATGTTTACAGAATAAAATTGAAGGCATATTAATGAAATAGAGTTATATTCCAGTACACGAGGTAAATTTGAGGTAATAAAATTTTCGATTTTGAATTCTAATATTCTGAAGGACCAATGATAACGTATAAATATAGAGTAAAGAGGGCTAAGTGTTTGGGATCTATTGATGTAGTCCATTGCAGTTATTCAATTCCTTTTATTAGCTCACACTCTCCCTATATATATATATATCTTGTTCAAATTTTCAATCGTTCATAAAATACTTTTTTTTATGCATCCACTCAAGTTCAAATACATTTTTTTTTGAACTAGTAGAGGATGGCACTTGATGTTAATATAGTTTTTTCAAATATTACTTCAGTAATTAAATTTAATTCATTAATTTTAGTTTTTTTACATTTAAGTTGCATGTATCTACCAATAGATGGCGCCAGATAAACTTAAAAAAAATGAATGAAAATTATTTATAAAGGACTTACTGCAATATAGTGAAAAAGAAGTAGGAATTGACTTTAATTTTTTTTTTTTTTTATATTACTTGTTTCTTTTTGTAACTCGGAAAGTCGATGAGGATTTAAAAGTACGTGTAAACGTCTTGCATCAACAGTCAGGTTTCCTTAACGGGGATTTTTCGGGGAATTCTAACACATAAATGTAAGGCAATTATGCCTAAATGCCCTCCCAAAAGGCAAAATCTGGACTTCAATGCCCATGTAAGATGATATGATGGCATGATTAGAATTAGGAGGTGGAGGTAGGTCAATAGGGGGGGAAAAAGGGACACCAGAACCGTACGGCTATGTGCCTAGTTATTAACACTGAAGTGATGTACGTAAGTAGGTTCGTGATGTACATAGGTGAGATCACCATCTACAAATAAATTTAAAAAATCTGAATTTTGAATTTTATGAAAAAAAAATTACTTTTTATGTATTGACAATAAAAAATTATACGAATTAAATAACTGTCAAAGCTACAACGACATTTAGTTGAGCAGAAGTGTTAGTTCAGGTTATTCAAAGTGTAAATTTGGTAGGAATATTCTCTATTGTCTTGCTGTAAGCATTAGTATGATTTTAAATGGGTCATATATATATATATATATATATATATGTAGCGGTTCACTTTTAAACCGTAGATTCCGGTAGCCTTTTGATTGTTATGTAGTTTGCATGATAGAACAAATAATTAACCATTTAGCAACATAATCAACCATTAAGGACAATATAACAACCATTGTAAATTAATATCATGCTTAACTATGTGTAGGTAATGGTTGCAATGGTTCACAATATATTGTGAATATGTAATCGTTGTATATATATATATATATATATTGGTCATGATTGACTATCACGGTTTCAAAATAATCAACCATCATAAAGATGGTTGACTATTATCCACTTAACGTATAGCTTTTATATAATAACGTAATAATAGCGTTGGTCTTATGGCTGATAACCCTACTCCCTGGCCTATTATCCTTTCTGATCTTTTGACTTTGATCTAGATCTATATCACTAAATATCATTAACTTTTACGCTCTTTGGGTTTTGATTATTATGCTGATTGCAACCAGTAAAAATGGTTGACTATCATGCTCTTTTAAACTATTATGCTTTTTGCCTTTTTGCCTATTATGGCTTTTTGCCTTTTATAAATATTATGGCTTTTTGCCTTTTGCCTATTATGGCTTTTTTGCCTATTATGGCTTTTTTGCCTTTTGCCTATTATGGCTTTTTGCCTTTTGCATTTTATTATGACTGACTTTTGCTTTTTAACTTATGCATTTTATAAATATTTAAAGTGGTTGATTATGCATTTTATATATTCTTTGCTCTTGTTTTTTTTTAATGTGTATATATATATATATGGAGAGAGGGAGGGAGATTTATGCTTTTTTTATGTTTATATTTATATTTTTTCTTTATATTTAAAAACAAACCTCCAGATTATGAATATTTTATATAGTTAAAAAATAATTTTTTACCTTTTAAAATGCCAGAAATTCTCGCTTTAAAATTAAACATTTTAAAACATAAAACACAATAAGCATATTTATATAATTTAAGAAAAACATTGTGTACTTTTAAAAGATATCTTCTCAATTCGTGACCTATTATTTATGTACATAATTGTTGTGTATTGTTGCAGTGAAATGCCTACGATAAAAGTCAATAAAACACTACTTAGGTTCAATATTCTTGTAGAAAACATTTCTAAGGTAGTTGACACTATTGCAACCGAGACTATCTGCTCGGTTAAACAAAAAAAAAAAGACCAGGATAAACAATCTTTAAATGTTTCAGTAGCAAAGCGAGGAATTCTCCTATTTTACATGTTTTTCTTTCTCCTTTTTTTTTTTTAAAAAAGTACATATATTTGTATAATTTACGAAAAACATTCAGGACTTTTAGGATATCTTTCAATTCATGGCGTATTATTTATGTACGTAACTTTTCTGTATTAAGAAAAAAGCCATTTCACTGCAACAATATAGAACAGTTAAGATAAAAGTCAATAAAACAGTACTTAGGTTCAATATTCTTGTAGAAAACATGTCTAAGATAGTTGACACTATTACAACCGAAACCATCTGCTTGGCAAACATAAAAAAAAAAAAAAGAACAGGAAAAACAAACTTTAAATGTTTCAGTAGATAAGCGAGGAATTCTCGTATTTTACATGTTTTTTTTCTTTCTCCTTTTTTTTTCAACTGTAATACTTTTAAGGAATCTTCTCAATTCATGACGTATCATTTATATACGTAACTGTTCTGTATTGTTGCAGTGAAATTGCTACGATATAAGTCAATAAAACAGTACTTAGGTTCAATATTCTTGTAGAAAACATGTCTTAGGTAGTTGACACTATTGCAACCGAAACCATCTCTTGTAGCAAAAGCAGAAAACAACTTTTTTAATAAAATACATAAAGGAAAAAAGTTCAGTAATTTTGGGATATCTTCCTCATGATCATGACTATAACTGTTCTGTATTGTTGCAAAATTGCTACGATAAAAGTCAATAAAACAGTACTTAGGTTCAATATTCTCGTAGAAAACATGTCTTAGGTAGTTGACAATTGCAACCGAAACCATCTGCTTGGCAAACAAAAAAAAAAAAAAGCAGGAAAAAACAATCTTTAAATGTTTCAGTAGCTAAGCGGGGAATTCTCGTATTTTTACATGTTTTTCTTTCTCCTTTAATAAAATTTTTTCAACTGTATACTTTTTTGGGAATCTTCTCAATTCATGACGTATTATTTATATACGTAACTGTTCTGTATTGTTGCAGTGAAATTGCTACGATATAAGTCAATAAAACAGTACTTAGGTTCAATATTCTTGTAGAAAACATGTCTTAGGTAGTTGACACTATTGCAACCGAAACCATCTGCTTGGCAAACAAAAAAGAACAGGAAAACAAACTTTAAATGTTTCGGTAGCAAAGCGGGGAATTCTCCTATTTTACATGCTTTTCTTTCTCCTTTTTTTTTTTTAAAAAGTACATATATTTGTATAATTTACGAAAAACATTCAGGACTTTTTGGGATATCTATCTTTCAATTCATGACGTATTGTTTGAGTACGAAACTGTTCTGTATTGTTGCAGTGAAATTGCTACGATAAAAGTCAATAAAACAGTACTTAGATTCAATATTCTCGTAGAAAACATGTCTTAGGTAGTTGACACTATTGCAACCGAAACCATCTGCTTGGCAAAAGAAAAAAAAAAGAACAGGAAAAACAATCTTTAAATGTTTCGGTAGCAAAGCGGGGATTCTCCTATTTTACATGCTTTTCTTTCTCCTTTTTTTTTAAAAAAAGTACATATATTTGTATAATTTAAGAAAAACGTTCAGTACTTTTTGGGATATCTTCTCAATTCATGACGTATTGTTTGTGTACGAAACTGTTCTGTATTGTTGCAGTGAAATTGCTACGATAAAAGTCAATAAAACAGTACTTAGATTCAATATTCTCGTAGAAAACATGTCTTAGGTAGTTGACACTATTGCAACCGAAACCATCTGCTTGGCAAACAAAAAAAAAAAAAAAAAAAGAGAATTCTCGTATTTTACATGCGTTTCTTCTCCTCTTTTAAAAATACAGGAAAACAATCTTTAAATGTTTCATGACGTAGTATAAAGTTCTGTATTGTTGCAGGGAATTGCTACGATATTTTACATGCATTTCTTTCTGCCATTTTTTTTTTTTTTCTAAACCTTTTTTTTTGCTAAGAATAATGTTTTTCTTTCCCCCAAAATACTCAGCAAAACATTAGAGGCGCAGACGTCGGTATTTCTTGGATTGTTTTCAAAGCTGTCAAACGATTTTATTTCGCGTGTGTCCCCTTTCATTCTAATGTTTCAGCTGTTGCCATCCTTCTTTTTCTAAGCGGTGTGTGTGCTATTGGAATTTTCCATTTAAAAAGTCTTTTCGTGCGGGATTCTTTTCGGTGATTTGTCGGTTCAGTTGCTAGACATTTCTTTCCTGCCCTTCCAGTCGCTCTGTTTGAAGTCACTTGTTCGTGTCATCGCTCGCCAAAAGATTTAGAAGGAAAAAAAGAATATTATTGGCGCCAAAATATCGTTTTCCAACGTAATCGACCGATTAAATTCGTCGTTTTTTCGATTTGGGCCTTTTTTTTTTTTTTTTTTTTTGATGGTACGATAAAGAAGATGATAGCGATATAAAAGCCATGGAATATAAAACAGCATTCAAAAAAAAGATTTAAAAAGTATTTCTGCCTTAACAAAATGCTTTTTCTTTATCATTTCTATAACTATTTTTAAAGAGCAATCTTCAAAAACATTTTGACGTTCTATGCAACTATTTTTAAAGAGTCAATGTTCAAAAACATTTTGACGTTCTATGCAACTATTTTTAAAGAGTCAATGTTCAAAAACATTTTGACGTTCTATGCAACTATTTTTAAAGAGTCAATGTTCAAAAGTTCCAGATAACTAGTTTTTGAAAAAAAAAAAACCCGTTAAAAAACGTTAATTAAAAGCATTAAAGACATAAAAAGCCATTTAATATAAATCAGCATTCATAGAAAGATTTTACAAATATTTCTAGTTTTAAAAAATTTCTAACGTTGGCGTTTTATGTAACTATTTTTAAAGATCAACGTTCAAAAACATTTTGACATTTTATATAAGCATTTTGAAAAGCAAATGTTAAAAGGTCCAGATAATTAGCTTTTAAAAAGCAATTTTTCAAAAATGTTTTGACGCTCCATTAAGCTATTTTTACAAAACAAACGTTAAAAAACGTTAATTAAAAACGTTAAAGATATAAAAAAGCCATGGAATATAAAATAGCATCCAAAAAAAGATTTTAAGAGTATTTTTACCTTAAAAAATATTTTTCTTTATTATTTCTAATGTTGACGTTTTTTTAAAACTATTTTTAAAGAGCAACGTTCAAAAACATTTCGTCGTTTTATGTAACTATTTTTAAAGAGCAAACGTTCAAAAACATTTTGAAATTTTATATAACTATTTTTAAGGAGCAAACGTTCGAAAATATTTTGACATTTTATGTAACTATTTTTAAAGAGTAAACTTTCAAAAATATGTTGACGTTTTACATAATTATTTTTGAAAAGCAAGTGTTCAAACGTTCCAGATAAGTTTTGAAAAGCGAATTTTCAAAAATGTTTTGACTTCCCATTAAACTAACTTTGAAAAACCAACGTTAATTAAAAACATTAAATATATTAAAAAAACATGGAATATTAAACAGCACCCAAAATATATTTAAAAAATATTTCTATTTTTAAAAAAATCCCTTTTTTTAATCATTACTAACGTTGACGTTTTATATAACTATTTTAAAAAGCTACGTTCGAAACTTTTGACGTTTTATGTATCTATTTTCGAAAAGCAAATGTTCAAAAGTTCCAGATAATTAATTTTTGTAAAGTAAATTTTCAAAAATGTTTGACGTTCCATTAAACTATTTTTTGAAAAACAAACGTTAAAAAACCTTTATTAAAAAAGTTAAAGATATAAAAAAAACCATGGAATATAAAACAGCATCCAAAAAGATTTTAAAAATATTTTTACTTTAAAAAAATATGCTTTTTATTTATCATTTCTAACGTTGGCGTTTTATATAACTATTTTTAAAGATATATAAAAAAAAAAGTTCTAAAATAGACGTTCAAAAACATTTTGACGTTTTTTTTATTTTGAAAAGCAAATGTTCAAAAGCTATTTTTGAAAAGCAAATTTTCAAAAATGTTTTGACATTCCAATAAACTACTTTTGAAAAAAAACGTTAATAAACGTTAAAGCCATGAAATATAAAACAGTATCCAAAAAAAAATTTTTAAATATTTCTATTTTTTAAAAAAGGTTTTTCGTTTATCATTTCTAATGCTGAAATTTTATGTAACTATTTTCAAAGAGAAACGCTCAAAAACATTTTGACGTTTTACATAACTATTTTTTAAAAGCAAACTTTCAAAAATATTTTGACATTTTACATAACTATTTTTTTAAAAGGAAACATTAAAAAATGTTTTGAAGTTCGTTTTGAAACTTTTTTGAAAATCCATTTGAAAAGCCAATGTTTTCGTTTATTTACCTTTTGAAACTTAGAATTGCATTTCGTTTTTATTTTCGCATTTTCATACAATCCAATACATATTTACAAAACTTCTCTTATGTTAGGAGTGAAAATTGCTTATTTATGCAAGAATTATAAATTGCATTAATTTTTTTCTTGAATGCTATATTATATTCCCACTACATACTTACGATATTTTTATCGCTTCTTATTATCTTCATAAAAGAAGTTATAACAATAAAAAAGCCAAAGAAAAGAGTAAAAAAGAATTTAAAAAAGATAATGGTTATTATTATTATTATTGTGTTGTTGATATTCCTTATAATTATTTTTCTTAGAAAAACAAATGTTGTCCGTTTATTTATCTTATTAAAGCTAGTATTGCATTGCTTATTTATTATAGTGTAATTTATGTAATCAATAGTTACATAAATATACAAAATAAGTAATTAGTAATACAAGTGTCAGAATTAAAAAAAACATATGTAAAAGTTATAAATACCTTTAGATCAAATTTTATTTCATGTAAATGATTGTCAGCGTGAAATATTATTGTAATATGACGCCATTTCTATAAAAATAAACTAATAAAATGTAAACGATAAATGTGTAAACAATGTCTCTAAATAATTTAAGAATTTACTTGACTGCAAATGGGAGATAACGGGATATATTATATATATTTAAATCTGGCAGTTTTAAAGAAACGTTGGACAAAATTATTGTTTAAAATATTTAAATTTTAATTGTAAATTGGAATAAAAACATTTAATGCAAGAAAATTAAAATTAATAGAATCCAATTACTAATAAACAAATAAAGAAACATTTTTACTCAGCTTCCCGTTTTAATATCTATAATCACAGATTGTTATGGTACAAATTTATATCATTTTTCAATTCCTTCTATTAGCTCACACTCTCCCTATATATATCTTGTTCAAATTTTCAAAAGTTAATAAAATACTTTTTATTCATCCATTCAAGTTCAAATACATTTTGTTGAATTTGTAGTGGATGACACTGGATGTTAAGACAGTTTTTCCAAATATTAATTCAATAATTAAATTTAATTAATTAATTTTAGGTTTTTTTTTAGATTTAAGTTGCATATATCTACCCATAGATGACGCCAGATAAACTTAAAAAAATGAATGAAAATTATTTATAAAGGACTTTCTGAAATAGAATGAAAAAAAAAGGAGGAATTGACTTAAAAATTTTTTTTTTTAATATTACTTGTTTTAATTTAAAACGTGCAAAATTTACTAATAAAGCAGTTTCAGGAAATTAAAATTCAAATCAGTTTTTCAATTTAGTTTTTTTTTTATCAAAGCAGTTTTCGTGAAATTGAAATTCATTAGAATCATTGAGCATGTATTTGTTTATGTTAATTCTAATAACTTTCATTAATTTTGAAAAACGATTAATTGTTAAATCGTTTTAATTTTAGTAATGCAAAGTGTATGATATATTACAAAATCTTCCTGTTTGTGAGAATGGAAGTCAAATCTAAGAAAAGGATTCCAGTAGAATGGATAGGAGAGTCTAGATATACAGAAGAGTACATGTGCATGTGCTGCACATCTGCTCAGAATTCAAATATAATAAAAACAAAGTATCATCGCATTAGCAGAAATTAAAAAAAAATTTAAAGTTAATAGGAGGGAAAGGGGAAATTAATAGAAGGGAAAGAAGTTAAAAAATTTAAGGGAAGGAAACTAAATAAGTGGTGAAAAATATAAACAATATAAAATGATATAAATGCATAATAAAAACATATAAATACGTAAATGCATAATAAAAACATATAAATACCTAAATACATAACAGACAAACGTAAAAAATATAATGAAAATAAGTAGAAAATATACAAATACAAAAATCAAAGGCTTTAAAAAAAGAGAAAGCATACGAAGCAACATTTGAAACTGAAGATCGGAAGTGAAGTTTGATAATGCAGGGTAGAATTTGTTGTTTTCAGAAACGGATTTTTTTGTTTTTACATAGTTCCGCAATATTCACTGATAAGGCAGAGCAGAGGACGATGAGAGATTTTCTAGAACTGTAGAGTAAATATTGCAGATGGGTCATAGAAGAAATTAGGGAGGCTTGAGGTCATGATTCTATCCTGTTGTGTAACATGGATAATGGTATTTACCTTCTTTGTGGGCGAAGAATAGTTGAGTTTTAATTAACTTATTTTCATGGTTCTTGATATTTTAAAAAACAACTTTCTTCTTCAATGCTCCTTTCCTTCAATATGGTCGTCTATTGATTCTATTTGAAAGTCATGATGCAGCACGTCATTTCGAATGAACCAGGGAGCTCCCGTAATTATTCTAAGAATTTTATTTTGGGTAACTTGGATTTTGTTTCTGTTTGTTTTTACTTTTTTTACAGCAAGGTCCCATTTGGTGTACTAATTCAATGTTACAAACACAAAAGATTTATCATTCAATTATTTTGTCATGTATCACATGAAGCAATTGCCGTTATGTAAATAGCAATGTAAGAGTTATGACGCAAATATAATACTGTTCCTTATTAAAAGTAAGGAACAGAATTATATTTAATTAAGTAATATTTCTCCTCATTCTCATTTTTCGACAAGGGAATTTATATATATGGAATCAAAGGAATGATGAAAAGTATGCCACTTTTAAAATTTCAAGAACATTCAAATTTTTTTGTAATGTTTAGAAAGTCGCCAAAAAGAACACTCTCTCGCCAACTGTGGCATCCCCTTCTCGGAAGTTGTAAATGACTCCATTTGGCATCACGGACCATGTCTGAAACCCAAAGGCAGTCAGCCAAATACTCCTCGGAGAGAAACAGAAAAGATATCAGAAAGAGAAGAGAAGATGGGAAGAAAAGAAAAAAGAAAAAAAAAGAAGGAGGAGGAGGAGAGACTTTCTCTCTTCTTCTTTTTTCTTCCCCCGCGCTGTCTTTACGCCTGTCAGGATAGTTCGTGAAGTAATGTGCTTCCGGTGGAAATGGAGGGAACAGGTCATCAAACAACGAGATTTTGCTGGTCACGAAAAGATTCCGATGATGCTTCAGCTCTATATCGATTCCCTCTTTCTTCTCCCCCTCCCATGGAACAATATCGATCCTTTCCGCTTAGAAAGTAGGAAATAGAAGATTCCTTCTCTTTTTCTTTTGCTTTCATTTATTATTGGTGGTGGTGTGTTGTTGACGATGTGTTAGGATGGGTTGGCTGTGGTGATCCAAGGTCAAATCTACTACTAGAATTGTTGATTTGAGTCTACTCACGAACTCTTTTGTGGTTTTATTTTAGGCAGAAAGAGAGAGTATCTTCTTTTCTTTTTTTTTCTTTTTGTTTGCGAGTGTTCTTTGGAGGGTAGGTGGGTAGTAGGGGGTTTGATCCTGGAGTCTATATCTCTTTTCGTTTGGGGTCTGGTGGGGAATTGAGTTGGGAAACCGCGAAATAGAATAAAATAGTAGGATTTGGATGGGAATTACGAAGATTGGGATATGGCTTTTGCTGGTGGAGAAACGGTACTGGAATTCTAATGGATGTTGTTTACTTGTTTATTTATTTTATTTATTTATTTTTTTCCAAGGATCTCTGTGGTGTCCAAGAATTTTCAGTAAGACGTCTGGACCTTAGAGTTTACAACTGAATAAATTCACTTTATTCATTCTTTTATTTATTTTTTTTTTCCTTTAAAGGAATTCTTGAAGCAATGCAATTTTAAAAAATCAAATACTCAACATATAATTTGAAGGATTTTCTCTAAATGGTTTTCAGGAAAGTCTATGTGATATTTATTTTATAGAAAAGTATATAACAAATTACAAAAAAAAAACCCCACCTGAATTGATTTATTTTATGGTTTTTTTGGTATGCTTTTATTTTCGATACATTGTATTTTTTACTAAATGTCTGTCATTCGTTATTTTTATTTTATTTTCGTTAATTTGTAGTTGTTTTAGAAATTTTTAATACAAAGAGCGTTAGAAATGATTTTTGTTACATATATTTTTTTTATCATTTATTTATTTATTTGAATAAATCGTTATTTTTATTATTTTTATTTTTATTTTTATTTATTCAATTCCTTCTATTAGCTCACACTCTCCCTATATATATCTTGTTCAAATTTTCAATCGTTCATAAAATACTTTTTATTCATCCACACAAGTTCAAATACATTTTTTTCAACTTGTAATGGATGACACTTGATGATAATACAGTTTTTCAAATATTAATTCAGTAATTAAATTTAATTAATTAATTTTAGTTTTTAGATTTAAGTTGTTTATATCTACCAATAGATGGCGCCAGATAAACTTTAAAAATGAATGAGAATTATTTATAAAGGACTTTCTGAGTGAAGGATTAAAAGATAAAAAGGATAAAGATTAAAAGATGAAAAAAAGTAGGAATTGACTTAAACATTTTTTTTTATATATTACTTGTTTTTATTATTAATTCCTTGACATAGAAACATACAATGTAATGATATAAATAAATAATTAATCTAAACTTAATAATAATGAATTAGACTTAAAATACATTTTTGTATTTTTCATTAAATGTCTGTCGTTATTTTTTATTTACTTTTCATCAATTCCTGGTTGTTTTCGAAATTTTTAATACAAATAGCGATTGCAATGGATTTTGTTTTAATTAATTTCTTGGGGCAAAAACATACAATGTAGTAATACAAATAAATAATTAATCTAAACTTAAAATACATTAGAACTTCTTCATATAATATTACTATGTTTATTATTCTATCGTTTTATTATAATTATTTTTAATTGAGATTATTTTGAAGAACTGAAAATTTTTGTAAGTAATAAATGTTGCATTATAGTATTTGGGTAAAATGAAGAGTCTAAATTAAATCGAATTGTTTTTATTATTAGGTTAATTGGTTGTGTTGGGCCCAGATTATTTGGTCCCAATTGTTATTTTATTTTTTTTGCATATATGTAGGTGAAATTTTTAAAAATATAAAAAAAATTTATAAATATTAAAAGAGAAAGACTAAATATTAAAGAGGAAGAATATTGCAGAGAAAAGAGTAAATATTAACATTTATTGATATTTATTTATATTTCTACAATATTTTATATTATTTAAATATAATTTAATGGAATTGAAAATTATAATACCACGCAATGGAAGAATTCTGGTTGGATTAAAATATATTTTTATTAACTTTATTTACGCGAATTACAAAGAGAATAAAATCGATGAATATAAAATTAACTTTTAATATTTTAATCCAACTTTAATTTAAATATTAGAACTATAGGGATAATATTTAATTATTTATACCAATAAATGACAATTTTTATTTAAAATACTTGGTACTCTGATACACGTCCATCTTAGAATAATCGAACTTGATATACATCTTATTAGATGATAAAACGTTTATTTGGTATACGATTTTGTTTAAAATACGACTCGTGTGGATGTTAAAAGATTTGAAGTGTCTCCTCAACAAGTAATAACAAAAAAAAAAAAAAATTAAAGTCATTCCCTAGTTTTTTTTTTTTTCACTATATTGCAGAAAGTCATTTTATAAATAATTTTCATACATGTTTTTAAGTTTATCTGGCGCTATCTATTGGTAGATATATGCAACTTAAATCTAAAAAAAAAACTAAAAATTAATTAATTAAATTTAATTACTGAATTAATATTTGAAAAAACTGTGTTAACATCGAGTGTCATCCACTACAAGTTCAAAAAAATGTATTTGAGCTTGAGTGGGTGAATAAAAAGTATTTTATTAACGATTAAAAAATTTGAACAAGATATATATAGGGAGAGTGTGAGCTTATAGAAGGAATTGAATAAAGCTAAAAAACATAATAGCATTGCCTGAAATGACCAGACAATAAAATGCCTTTTAGTTCAGACGATGTTTAATGAAAATGCAGTGATATCTTTGTATACGTTCGCTTTGGAATAAGTTCAACTTGATATACATCCTGCTAAAATGTATTTTGGTATACGAACTTCGTTTGGAATACGACTCCTTAAAAATCTTGGTTAAATGGATGGATAATAAAGAATTGAAGGAAAGTGTCTCCACAGTAAACCCATAATATCATTGTCTGGAATGACCAAACAATTAAATGCCTTCAATTCAAACAATTTTTAATAAAAATACAAAAATACCTCTTTATACATTCGCTTTGGAATAAGTTCAACTTGATATGTCTCCTGCTGGACGCTAAAAAGTTTACTTAATATACGATCTTTGTTTGGAATATGACTCGTGTGAGTCAAAATCTTGATCAAATGGATGGATGGTAAAGGGTTGAAGGGAAGTGTTAGCAAAGCTAAACAAATAATATATAAAAAGAAATTTTTAAAGTCAATTTTATTTTTTTGTTCACTATATTGCTGAAAGTCCTTTATAAATAATTTTATTTCATTCTTTTAAGTTTATCTGGCGCCATCTGTTGGTAGATATATGCAACTTAAATCTAAAAAATAATAATTAATTAATTAAATTTAATTACTGAATTAGTATTTGAAGAAACTGTATTAACATCCAGTGTTATCCCTCATTACAACTTGAAAAAAAATGTATTTGAACTTGAGTGGATGAATAAGAAATATTTTATGAACGATTGAAAATTTGAACAAGGTATATATGGGGAGAGTGTGAGCTAATAGAAGGAATTTAAAAATCCATAACAAAGTTGCCTTCAATAACCAGACAATAAAACGCCTTCAATTTAAACAATTTTTAATAAAAATACAGTGATATGTCGGTTTACGTTGGATATGGAATAAGTTTAATTTGATATGCGCCCTGTTTGAAGCTAAAAAGTTTGTTTAATATACGATCTTTGTTTAGAATACAACTCGGGTTCGTCAAAAATCTTGGCTAAATGGATAAGATTTGAAGGAAGTGTCTCTTGAACAAAGCTATTAAAAGCCATGATAACGCTGCCTGGAATGACCGGTGATAAAACGTCTTTAGTTCAGACAATTTTTAATAAAAAATACAGTATACTTTCGGTTTGGAATTTCAACTTGATATGTTTGAACGCTAAAAAATTTGGTGTACGATCTTTGTTTGTAATACGACTCGTGTGAGTCAAAAATCTTGGCCAAATGGATTGACGTTAAAAAGGTTTTAAGAGCAGTGCCACCTCAAGAAGCAAATATTGTAACATTTCTAAACCAATGTAGCATTTAAACAATCTGGCAAGCAATGTAACACTTCTAAAACATCATGAGAAGGTTGAAACGTATAATTTTAGTAAACATCAATTCTAGTGATCTTCAACCAGGTCCATATATGGAAAAGTGGCATGAAAGGGGAAATATATATAATAAATTTTCAATTGCGTATGCATTTCATTAAAATGTTTTTGTATTTATGTAGTTTAGTACTAAATATTGTTTTAATTATTTTATGCAAACCCATAAATGCATAATATAGCCAATAACATTAGGAAATTTTTCTTATGGGGATGCGTTAATCAGTTTTCTTTATTTCTTATGGGTAAAATTCATTTATTATTCGTGTAGGTATAAGATTCTGGAGTGAATTGTGGACTCATACCAAGGTGTCATTGTAGTTTTATTTTAGTAATAGTAATAAATTATCATCAATAGAACGACACACCTGGGGACCAAGGCTTTACTTTAAAAGATTCCCATGCATTCCTCTGGGTGAATCCTCCAATTTCAACCTTTTAGAGCAAAATCTTTTTCAACTGCGTCTATCCATCGCCACTTGGATCGTCCACTTCATCTTTGTCCCTGCGGTTATGCCCAAACGAGCCTTTTACAGGGTTTAAATCATTCATTCTAAATACTTGAGCAGCCCTGTTTTTTTTAATCTATTGATCTTAATCAATTTTATAATATCTGGTTTTTATAGTATTTATAAATTTCTGCGTTGTGCCGTCTTCTCCAACAATCACTTTCCCTAACACCTCTTCAAGAATAGCTCTTAAAATCTTTGCTCAAATATACCGAAATGGTGCCTCATCAGATCTTGTCAAAAGTTCCAAAGTTTCAGAGCCATAGACCAAAATAGGTCTGATAAGAGTTTTATATAACAGGAATTTAGTCTTTCTGCTTATGAACTGTGTTTTAAACAGATTTCTTAACCCAAAAAGGAATTATTGTGGCAGAAGCAATTCTGTATTTTATTTCAGGTAAAATAGTAATAAAAGGCCTTATTGTACAAAGAATTGAAATGTTGTTAATTGTTACAGTTTTGTGCAGATTTCATACAAAAAAAGAAAAGAATAATTTGACTTTAATTAATGAGGGCCTGAATGGCGGTACTCCCTGGCGCTGGTGCCACAATATCGGTTCTGAACCCAGCTGTGCCACGGATATTTGTAGTGGTTTGGAATCCACTTTAAATCGTAGGTCCCGGTCCGAATAGATCGTAGAGCATTGTGGGGTAGTGTTACCGTGTTCGTAGCATATTTTCAATCTGTGTCCCCTGTAGTGCTAAATGAATAACAGCAGTGCAGTTTTGCGTATGGCATAAAAGATTAACTGTCTGCATTGCTAGCTGCATTAGAACAACAACAACAGTAATATAATGTACAAAGAATTGAAATATTGTTAATTTTTACAGTGTAGTAGATTTCATACAAAAAGAAAAAAAAATAATTTGTTTTGAATTAATGAAAATTAAAATAATCCTTTTATTTCAAAGAATATTTTTTTTTTCTAATGCAGCTGGCAAACACTTAGACAGCTTGGTCTTGGATGCCTTAAGGCAAGCACTGCACAGATGTTACTCACTTTGCATTACCCAGGGGGCGCGTGTAACTTGAAGATAAGCCACGGACGCGGAGTAACAATGCCCCCGCAAAGCTCTACGATCCTATTAGACCGGGACCTACGGTTTAAAGTGGATTCCGAACCACTACAAACATCCGGGGCACCGCCGGGACTCGAACCCGAAACCTGTGGTACCGAGCGCTAGAGCGCTAGCCACTCGGCCATTCAGGCTCATTTAAAAGAATATGATATCATAAAAACACAGAAATTGTTTAGAGTACATTAATAAATGAATTCTTATGTATAAATGTAATAATATTTGTTTGTTCAGTTTTTATGTTTTAATTACAGAATTTTATGAATAAGGCAAATGTTTTTGTGCCAATTTCTAAGTAAGCAGCGATTACGTCTTCTATAAACGGACGCAAGTTCCACGTTGGCATTAAAAAATCGCGTGACTTGCGAATTAGCAATCAAATTCATCTTCTGAGTCTTCACATGCCTCGAAACGTGCATATCTTTTCCAAAGTTGTAACAGCAACGCTTCTTTTTTTTCTAAGGCTCCATTTTTAATGTTCTGGCTCGGACAGCTGTTTCCATAGAATAAAAAAAAAAATCTCTCTGATTCAACCTCGCTCAAATTTAAAGGCAGTTCGAGATGTAGATGTGTCTATGCTAATATCCGAAGATTATTTTAATGTGATGGCAACAGCTGTGTGTGAAAGTGAACTTTAGATCATTTTCATGATGCCCACCAGACGATTTCTTAGCGTTTGCGAGTTACTGATCCAAAAGGAGTAATGTATTAGATTGATTTTTAGATTTTGTGTGATGAATAATCGAAAAAAATTTTTTTGTTTAATTTATATTTAATAATAATTAATGGAATTTGTGAATCTTTCTAGCATATTGAAGTGTGGATTAATGATATTGTTAATCTTTAGTATCATGATTTGACTATTAATTTGATGTTTGTATAATTACATTGATATAGAGTCCCATTACTGGCCTACTAGTGATGTTCTATCAGCTATTCAGGGAAAGATAAACATCCGGTTTAGAGGCGGAAACGGACGAATCGATTACTTGTTAGGGTGCTAGTAAGACATACGCGGTGCAAATCAATTTTGAAAGAAAAAAAACCCAATACTGTGGAATTTTATACTCATTAATTTATTATTAATATAATTATTGCGAATAGTAATTTTGATTTTGATTTTATGCAATTTAAAATATTAATTATAAAAATTAAATTAAGTTTCATCGTAATTTACATCTTGCCCAAATTACTGCTCTGTTGCTGTTTCATATCCCTCTTGGTAGACAGCAACATCTAGACTAATCCCACGAACCCGTGTGGACTCATGATTGAAAGGGGTGCAGCTTTTGTTGTGATGGAGCATCCGTAGGTAGAAGTTAGACTTGACTCCGTGACGCTGACTTTTATGAGGTATGGTTGTTAGCCCTACGCCCAGCGCTCTGTTTCCTATTAAACCCGGAACTACGGTTTAAAAGGGGATTTCGAAGCACTACAAACATCCATGGTACCACCGGGACTAGAACCAGAAACTTGTGCCACCGAGAGCCAGAGCGCAAGTCGGCCATCGGCCCATTCATCTTCCGATTACATTGCTATATCTGCATCCATGTGATTTAGCCGTTTTTTTAATGTTGTTGTTGTCGTATTCCCTGAAGAATACAAGAAAATCAAACATCATGGTGCTCTCAAATAATATTGTCTATGTTGATTGTCAGCTTGGGTATATATCCTCCCCTGAGGGATGGCCCAGACAATGCATGGCTGCTGCAACAGCTGGACAATCAAAGACATGATGAGGAGTAAGCTCGACATCAGGGCAGTTGCCACATTTTTGATATTTTGTAACGCCGTCGGCAGAAATTTTCATATTTTTGTCGTGCTTCATCCTTAATCTTGTGAGAGAAGTATCTGTCCTTCAGTCGGCATTCAGTTCTGTAATTTGGTATTCAGTTTTGATCTTAGAAGGAATTATAAGTTTAGATTTTGTTAAGGCATTTGCATCTGCAAGGGAAGTAGGAATGGCAGTCTGATCCAGACTTCTGGTATTCTTCGCCAAAGAATCTGGAATTGCATTCAATTCCAAATCCCACTTGAGCAAGGATCCCTTGCTGGATATTCTTTTAATTTTTTCGCCTTATAGCTGGTCGACAACAAAGCTAGCAGCAGAAGAGCTTAGGGTTCAATATCAGCAGGAAAGCTTGCCCAATAAATTTCTCAATTTAATACCATTACTTAAAAAGTTTAAATGTTATCAAAATATATAAAGAAATTATTTCTATTTTTTTTTTCAGCAATACCTGAAAAAGGACACGCGTTCTGATTTTAATTTTTTGTTCTTTTATATCTGTATTATTAGTTTGTTTGATAACTTTTTTTTAATGTAGCATTAAATTTATAATTGTGTGTTACATATGCCATTTAATATGTTTGAAAGTGGCACATTATTATTGTATATGCAATGGGAAAAGTTCCCATACCTGGTTCAAAATTCGGCATGGGAACTTTTGCTTCGGCTTCACTTACCGGGTTTTGAAACAGGCTTCCTTGCTAGGAAAAATCTACGCAATTTAGAAGCTCATCCAAGGTATATAAAAGCTACTAATGCGGTACAGGAGTTCAAACTGTATTGTGGAAGGGAGTTCAGTTTACTGGCAGTTTTTGCGATATTGAAGAAATCTGATTTTGCTGTTTATTCTTCTGAGGTTCTATTCATTCTTTATGCTGTTCATGTCAAAGGCACGGAAGTTTTCCCTTGCCTTCACTTACTGGATTTTGAAACCCTAATGTGGAAACCCTTCACACAATTTAGCAGACCGTTCTGGCCCATACCAAGTTTTAAAAAAGCTGCTAAGTATGACAGACGAATTAAAGATTATATTGTGGAATAAGTTCAGTTTGAGGACAATTCCTGCGATGCTGATGAAATCTTGTCGAGTCTGCGTTTACTGTTTATCCTTTTATAACGCCCACTTTCGACAAATTCACAGAAATTTTGGCTCTTTTTTCATTTAACGGACTTTGAACCAGGCTCCCTAATTTGGAAACATTCCACCCAATTTAACAGACCGGTAAAGCCCGTACCAAGCTTTGTAAAAGCTGCTAACACGGAAACAAGTAGAAAATGAATTGTGGAGTAAGGAGTGGATTGGACAAAATTGTGGAGTTGACGAAATTGAGTCCATATTAGCTATTTATTCTTTGTATGTATCGGCGGACACGTATCAATATCATAATAATGCTTTTGAGACTTTTAATATATTTATCTATCTGTATTAAATGGATGTATATATGGGTTATACATGGGTGTATATAGATATAGTGTATATATGGGTTATATATAGGTATATATAGATATGGTGTATACATGGGTGTATATATAGGTATATATAAATATGGTGTATATATGGGTTATATTTAGGTGGATACATATGGTGTATATATGGGTTATATATAGGTGTATATAGATATGGTGTATATATGGATGTATATATGTATTAAAATGGATGGATATAATATAATCGCGTAAAATGTAAAAACTATAACGCTTACAAGTTCAATTTTTTTCTCTGAATTTTTTATCTCGTGCGTAGCAAAAATTTACGAAAATATTTTAATGAGTTCATTTATAATTAAATAAAAACTGTCATTTTTTAAGCATCACGACAATGCATCAATTAGTTATAACAAAGCATTATAACGTCATAATACTTAAAGTGAATACAAATATCAATTTTATAATAATATATTATTTTGGAACTTGTTTTATAAAAACTGCTTCATAAAAAGAAAAAAAACAAAACCTGTCGAATATTTTTATTCATATGATTTTAAGTCCAAATCTTTTGAAATAGAATATGCGTTAACAAATAAATTAATTAAATTTTTATTTTATAAAATTTGAATAGTTAAAAAGACGCCTAAATGGAATGAAAAATGGATTATCTATAAATATTTTACGCACAATATTTATGAAGTAATACCAAATTAAATATAAGAGAAAAAGTCTTTTTTTTTTTTAAAATTATTCTATTACAGTCGTAAAAATCTTAAATAAGATTTGAAATATCTGATTTAATTTTAATATTGTGATGAATATTTTATTTCATTAAAAGTTATCGACTGTTAATATAATGCATTTAAACAAACTGGATTACATAGGTCCGATTTGTATTATTTGAGGCTAGTTACATACCATCTCAACCCTGTAATTCTGCTGCAGAAATTTCTTCTTAAAATAAAATTCTCCAAAACTAAAAATCGTTAAACTGTGGGTGTCTGTCTAATTAGCCCAAAGTGTGCACAAAATGACCGTAAAGAGACATACCAAACCAAAACTAAAAATGTTTTCTTTTCTACAATCGGAAAATTTCAAGTCATATCTGTTAGTTAACTATAATAAATTAATAATAATAAGTAATCTTTATATTCTTCTCCTTTTTCTTCATTGACGTGAAGTGGCCTGATGGCCAAATGGGTAGCGCTCTGGCCTTTGGTACCACAGGCTTCAAGTTCGAATCCTGGCGATGTAAAGGATATTTGTGAGTGGTTTGGATTACACGTTAAACTGTAGGTCCCGGTCTGATTAGCCCTCATGTGCACAAAATGACAGTAAAGCGACAAATCAAACCAATCTTCTTTGACGCAACAGCCCCAGGGTGGGCCAATGTGGTCTGCCTACTGCCATAGAGACAGGAGATGTTTTCCTTTTTTACGGGAAGGGTTGTCAGCCCTACGCCCTACAGTCATATTAGACAGGAATAAAGTTTAAGTGGAGTTAAAAGAGGAACCACTACAAACATCTGTGACACCTCCGGTACTCGAACTCTAAACCTGTGGCACCGAGCGCCAGAGCGCTAGTCATTCAGCCATCAGGCCCTCATATGTTCATACTTTTTGTAAACTCGGGAGATTTTTTTATAGCGGAGATGGAGAATATTGTGAAAGGGAATTTAAACTTATCTGAAGGATAAACAATATTCTAACAGCAAATTGATAGAAATCAAACCTTATTTTCAAAATAGAATTGAAACACTCCCCATAAACTGTTTTGTCATTCTTGGAACAGTTTCATAAAGTTTTACTTCATGGTGTCTGGCAGAATTTTCGACTTGTTATTCCGACGGCCGGATTTTAAATATTTCCCTCGTCAGTAATAATTTTAAATATTTTCCATGACCTTAAAAATTATTTACAGTATAAAATATTGATCATTTACTTTATCAAACATTTATAAACGATCTAAAAGTTTCAAATGTGGTTGTTGTGCATTTAAAAATTCATCATACATTTTTCGTTGCGTTCCTCTCTTATCTTTAACGCTGTGCTTCGTGATCAAAAAAATACGTTGATTATGATTCAGTGGTGATGGGTGCGAGAAGGCTGAGGTTTGGATCCACTCGTGGCGTCTGTTTCAGTCAGTGCTTTCATAAATAAAGAAATTTGATAGATATTGCGACAATTTTTAAGCAAACATCTCGTTGAGATAGTCAGGCTGCTTAGTAAAGATTTCTCCCATACAGGACCAGACGGTAGGTTGTTTGTGGTATATATAAGTGAGAAACAATGACGTAAAACAATAAAATTGTGACGTAATAGTTTCAGATATACTTGTAATGATTTTGAAGTTCATCATACGTTTTCATTGCGTTTGTTTCTTATCTTTAATATTCTACTTCTTGGTTCTATTACGTTGTTGCTCTTGCTCAACTTGTGGGTGAGTGGTAATGTGCACAGCTGAAGTACAGGAGGGATGAGGTTCGAATCCACTGGCGGCATTGTTGTAGTCACTGCTTTCAGATCCGAACACTGTGATACCATGTTTAAAGCCTACATCAGTGCATCATGTTCAACCCGAAATATGGTTCAACAATAAAAAAAATACATTGCTCTTGTGAAAATGACCTATTGTTAGATTTGTGTGTTATTTATAATGAAAGTAAAAATAAATGACCCCCTAAAAATGTTATTGTTTGCAAATGCTGGTTTTTGTTAATCACTAATTCATTAGTCATTTCGTGTGCCTTTATAGTAACAGTATGTGTTGAAAGCCCTTTATAGTAATAGTATGTGTTAAAGCGTTTCTCCTTGATAGCAAGGCTGCCTGGTGGAAGATTTATGGTTTTTATCTCTTACGACACCCTAAACATACCCTGAACCCTAAAAAGTCTCCCCTCAACACCCGTCGATGGGCTGTTCGTGGGATGCATAGGTCCACTGATGTTCCTTTCTCACCTTTCTAATTGTTTGAGAGCTGCATAAACCTATGGTGGGGTGTGAAGAAAGGAAGAATGATAAAACACTTTTTGTAACAAATTCAGCGCTACTTAGAGTGTGCCATGGGGTGCCTGTTACTATACAACTTCATTATACTATGAAAATTTGAAGAGATACATCTTAACCCAGAAAATCGCACTCTCTCTCTCTCTCCATCTTCTACGAACCTACCAGATGGACCTTCCGAATTAGAGGTTTAGTATGTCTGTTATCCGACAAGCGAACTTTCCGTTTAGCATCAATTGCCGGATATCGAACCGGATGCCAGATATGGAATCAAGCTCTCTCCAATGCGCTATCTAGTAGGTTGCTCGGCCCCTAAAAATAAAGTGTTTGACACTCGAAACCCTGAAATTCTTTCTGATAAATCCCATAAAATTACAAAATTTTCATGAATGATTATAAATTGATTTCATGAAATGAAAAAAAAAGATTCTTTATATAGAAAATATTGAAATAATTCTCATTTTCATTTTTAAAAAATGCACAAAACTGAAGCAGTTGCAATACTTTTCTTCAAAATTATTACTAAGCTGTTACTAAATTATTGAAAATGTTTTTGTAAAAATAAAAATATGATTATTCTCATAAACTTTGATATTATTAGCCAGATAATCTTCTTTTTTTAATTTATTTAAAACGATAAACAAAAAAAAAAAATATTTTAATAATTCTAAAAATTGAAGTAATTTTGAACATTTAAAGTAAATAGTTTTGATATTTACAATTAACATTTTGTCTGTTATTATTTGAGCGGAAAAAAATTTCAATACCGTTGTTCAAATGCCTTCTTGAATAATTATATCGTTTGGTGTTACAATTAATTTAATATTATCTTTTTCTTCAATTCCTTCTATTAGCTCACAGTCTCCCTGTATATATCTTGATCAATTTTTCAATCGTTCATAAAATACTTCTTATTCATCCACTCAAATTCAAATACATTTTTTTTTTACTTGTAGTGGATGACAATACATTTTTTTTTCAAATATTAATTCAGTAATTAAATTTAATTCATTAATTTTAGTTTTTTTTTTTTTTTTAGATTTAAGTTGCATATGATATATATATAGATGGCGCCAGATAAACTTAAAAATGAATGAAAATTATTTATAAAGAAATTTCTGCAATAGAGTGACAAAAAAAGTAGGAATTGACTTTAAAATTTTTTTTTTTTTATATTACTTGTTTATAAACTATATTTAAGAATAAATATACAACTTTTTGTTTTTCAGTTTATTGAAATGTTTCATTATTTAGTTATTTGTGATTAACAGTACCAATTATGGTTGTTATTGTTTGTACCAGTTTAAAGTGAAAATTCGATATTTAATTCAGTATTTAAATGTTGTAAAGGTAGCTGTGATAAATATGCAATGACATTATTGCAAGTGCTCGAATTGTTCTTAATTACTTTTTTTAATTTTATTTACTACGTCTATTTTGATCTTGGTATATATATATATATATATATATATATTACAAAAAATAATATAAATTACTGTATATGAATTACTGAACAAATAAATTGGAACAAATTACATACTAAATTTTGTTTGTAAAAAAGTTTTAAAAACATTTAAAAATTAAAAGTTGTATATAAATACAAAAATTAAAATTAATAAATATATCATGAATCATGCCAGCAATATAATGAAAAAGGTGTACAGGGTGCAATAATATAATAAGTTTTCATTAATGACTTTATGGTATTATAAATATAATCTAACATTCATTAAAATCAAATCATTTTTATCATTTTCTGATATAAAATAATACGTACATAATGTTTATGTTGAATTTAAGATAAAGAATTATAAACAATATAATTTATCTTTTAGAAGTGTTATTAATTATAATTAATTTATCATATAGAAAGCATAACATATAAAATTAAGTTATTATTTAGTTTTAATTTTCAATTTCAAAAGAAAATATTTCTGAAATCTTTTTGTAAAAACAGAAAACTAAAAGAATATAACAGTAATTGTTTTTATATATAAACTTTAAAAATGTTAGTTTTGCGATATATTATTATTTAGTTTTAATTACGACTAAGTCATATAAATACACAAAGGCATTTAGAAAATATATAATTGAAATTAATGTTTTTAATACGATTTGGAATATTTCTTTTAAAATTTAAATTAATTTAATTTAACTTAAAATAAAAAATAAAAATTTGTACAAAGATGTTTTGTGTCAGAAATTCGAGAGGAAAAAATAGAAAATTTTTATTGTAAATATTATGTTATAATAGCAATACGTAATA